>JAEAOA010001461.1:0-39581 GCA_016746295.1 Potamilus streckersoni
CAGGTTGCAAAGATATTTGGAAAGAGTTTGATTGTGAGACTTTTGGTGATTATCATGATTTATACCTGAAAACTGATGTGTTATTACTAGCAGATGTTTTTGAAAGTTTTCGTGAAGTGAGTTATAATAATTATGGACTAGATCCTTGCTGGTATTATTCTGCCCCTGGGTTGTCATGGGATGCTTTGCTAAAGTTTAGTAAGGTAAGGTTAGAATTACTGACAGACGTGGATATGTTCAATTTTATCGAAAAAGGTATCCGAGGCGGTATTAGCGTGATAACAAAAAAATATGCTGAAGCAAACAACAAATACCTGAAACAGTATAACCCTGACCTTCCTTCGAAGTATATAATTTATCTAGATTGTAATAATCTTTACGGTGGTTCGATGGCAGAACCAATGCCTTTTAGCGGATTTCATTGGATCACGGTTGATCGATTTCTATCAGAGACAGAAAAAAAGATACCTGACGATGTTTCCTATTTCGTTGAAGTTGATCTTGATTATCCAAATTCGCTACACAAATTACATAACGATTACCCTTTCTGTGCGGAATCGATGGGTATAGATTATAGTTTGTTATCAAAAGAACAACAAGCGTTAGCATCACCAAGGCAACATTCTATGGTCAAGAAACTAGTACCAAATTTACTTGATAAGAAAAATTATGTTTTACATTACAAAGTTTTAAAACAAGCAGTCGATGCTGGTCTTGTGTTGAGAAAAGTTCATCGTGTACTAAAATTTAATCAGTCGCCGTGGATGAGAGGTTACATTAACTCGAACACTTCAAGAAGAGCTGTAGCGAAAACAGAGTTTGAGAAAAACTTCTTTAAACTGATGAACAATTCCGTTTTTGGTAAGACGATGGAGAATATTAGGAAACGCGTAAATATTGAAATAGTTAATGATGTCAATCGCAGAAACAAACTTGTGTCAGACGATGATTTTGTGAGCATGAAAATATTTAATGAAAATCTTGTTGCGATACAAAGAAGAAAAACAAATCTAAAACTAAACAAGCCGATCTATGTTGGAGCTGCAGTGTTAGATTTATCAAAGTGGATGATGTACGATTTTCATTACACTTTTGTTAAAAATCAGTGGCCGGCTAGTAGATTATTGTTTACTGATACTGATTCACTCGTGTATGAAATTGAATGTGAGGACATCTATCAGGACATGTACAATAATCGACATCTGTTTGATCTTTCCGATTATCCACGTGACAGTAAATTTCATGACGACACAAATAAAAAGGTTATTGGTAAGTTTAAAGATGAAATGAACTCGAGCGCTATCAAATATTTTATCGGATTACGTAGTAAAATGTATGCCGTATTGTTAGATAATAATAAAATAACGAAAAAAGCCAAAGGTCTGCCTCGTAATTTTGTTAAAAAGTTTATGAAATTTGATGACTACAGGTATGCGCTTGATGGTGGTGTTAGTTTTATGAGAGCTATGGCAATTCGAACTAATCATCATAAACTCGAAACAGATGTCATTATCAAACGTGGATTGTATAATTTTGATGACAAACGCTATTGTGAAAATGGGGTAGATACATTTGCCCTTGGGTATTGTTATGATGATAGGTCTATACTCGACATTATCTTTTCCAACTGAAATTTTATCTAAACTTATAAAATAATGTTTGAAAATTTGACAATGACAAATAGCTACAATAGTAACATCAAATATCTAATGATGGACGGTAAACAATTGACAGTTGAATTTAATAATGAAACATCAGGTATATGTTTTAATGGAACATGTGACAAGTTAAAACTTTCGCTCATCAGATCTGATAACAGCATGTATTTCAATTATCTCGAACAATTGTATCAAAAGTTGCTAGCGGAATTTAAAAACTTTCACAGCCCCATTAGCCAACAAAACTATACTAAACTCACAATTGATCTCGATCGGTCAAAGGTATATTTTATCAACAAAAAATATCCTCTGAACAAACCAGAAATGAAAGATCTGTTTGAGTCCCGTCGCTGTGTGAGTGGTAAAGTAAAATTTAGTATCTATAGTCGTGATAGTGAAATATTTTTAATATCAACAGTTGAAACATTAATCATTGGTAACGAGATATAAAATAATATCATTTTCATTCTAATGCTAGTTTAATTTCCACCTTGTTAACTGAAACATTCTAATGCACAGTTTAATTTTCATCCTGTTATCTTGTGGTAAAACCCGTTTGCCGTCTTTAGAATAATTGTATTCCACACATGCGCTGTTCTAACAAATTAGTCACCTCTGTGTAAAGAGCTTATCGCATTCCAACACCTGTTGTTTTGTTTGGTTACAAAATACCTGTTTACAGGTAGTAGTAGGGGAAAAAAAGAGGTGGGGGAGGGTGAGTCAAAACCCTGTTTTATTTTGGAAAAAAAAAGGGGGTGGGGTGGGGGATAATTTAGGACTATAATTTATACTTGTTTGGAGGGTAAAAAAAACAAAGTGAGTTGAAAACCTGGTTTTCCTCTAGGGTGAGTTGAAAACCTGGTTTATTTTGGAAGAAAAGGGGGTGGGGTGGGGGATAATTTATACTTGTTTGGAGGGTAAAAAAACAAAGTGAGTTGAAAACCTGGTTTTCCTATACTACTATACGTTTTTGAGTTTTCGCAGAAACATAAACAGAATTAATAACGAATTTTTTGGAAATCCACCAAATGTTGATATAAAACTTATTGATATTAACATAAAACTCAATGATATTATTGGAGGAATTCCGGATATTATTCAAAAAACAAACCTGATTAAAATTCCTCACAATCAGATAAGAAATATTGTGTATACAGTTTCATCTGGGTTTTGATCGTGGACTTCAGAAAATAATACCATTAAATATACTGCAGAGATTACTGGTATATATAGGATGTCTGTACTTAGCGTTGCAGATTTTAAAATATCCACTACATCTCCATCGACTGAGAATTCATTTAAAACTATATCTGTGTTGTTAGATAAAGATTCTGGAGGAACATTTACGCTGGCATCATCGAGTAGAAATTTACCTCAAGCTTACTGGTGGTGTTTGGAATTAGTAACTCAATTAACTACTTAACATCATATTATAATGGATCAAATAACTACGTCATCTATCGATGTTCAACGTCACAGATATAATCAAGCTTGTGAATGTCTGTCCAAACTAAAAAATATCATCGACCATTACACAATAAAAGTAAAAAAATATCGTAGACGTATGGTTGTCATTGATATAGTTGTGTACTCAGTTTCTGCTATTGTTGCTGGATCCGGATTAATATTATCAACATTAACGATGACAGCTCCAGCAATTATAACAATTATTGTTTCAACTTCTACCACTATAGCAGGTATTTTTAATATTATTGCTAAAAAATAACTACATGTGCGAATGATAAATTGCGTAAGTATATGATACAATTGCACACAGCAACAGCAACATATTCTAAACTATCTGGATATATTTCCACTTATCTCAGTGATGGTAAAATATCTGACGAGGAGTTCGTAACGATAATTAAAACATACAATGAAGCATTCAAAATTGTTAGTGATTCTGCTGACAAAATAAATGGAGAATTAAACAATAATAATAACAATAAAGTCAGCAACTGAACATCGCTGGGATATTGAGTCAAGAGAGTTGTTACAGCAGATCGTCACTAATACAACTCCTTCAAAAACTACTATGATATCGATAAGTTCAACCAATCCTGAATTTAGCGTTAACTTTCCAACTGCAATTACAGTAAAAGAGATAGCATTAGCTCATTTACGTTTTTATTATAGCTGGCCTAATATTAGATCAAAACCATTTGGTGGACAACAACCAAATAATTCACTAGTATTCGCAAATAAAAATAAGTCTGATGGAACTCCCGATTGGCAAGTAGTTAGTATTCCAACTGGTAGTTATCAAATAGAGCAAATTAATGAGGAATTCCAGCGCAGAATTAAGTTTTTAACCGGAAAAGATTCCAAGATAGCAATTACTGTTTATGAACCAACATTATCGTCGGTGATTGAAATACATTCTCCTGATTATACTGTAGATATTTATCAAAGTTCGATTAGATCAGTATTAGGATGGCCTGAAGTTGCACAGGTTTATCAGGTTCCACCAGAACCACAGCGATCCGACTTTATCATAGATGTTAAAAAAATTTATACAACTTCCAGAATATAGAAAAAAAATTCCATTTATGGAGGGCCCTACTATATCCAGAACTTATAGGAGTCATACTTATTTTATGGGTTTCGTTCAAGGTAAGAAGGATCCAGTAAAAACATTAACACTTGATGTCGAGCAAATTAACTCATTATCAAGACCGATTAAATCTGAACATGAACGCGTGTTAAATGATCTTAAAAATTTACTTTCCAGCATCAATACATTTTATAATGACGATTTAAAAAATCAGATAATTGAAACAATACAACATCTAAATCAAGTTGCAGCAGACTTAGAATATGTAAATAAAGCTATTGTTGACAAAGAAAAAATAATAAACGTGTCAGTAGATAGAATTTCTAGTTATTATATAGTTAATGAAGATGACCCAATTCAACATGTAAATAATAAGCGATTATTTAAGACAGTATTTCTGAAATATTATGGAATTACAGAACAACAATTATAAACATTTATAATTCCCGGATTCGAATCCGAGAAGTTAAAAAAAAATCAGTTAGTGATCTTATTGATGAATACTTTAAAAGAATATGTAATTCCTGGAAAAAATTAATTCCACCCCCAGTAGTTCTCAAATATAATAATGACCCATATGGAACAGGTCGTCATGTCTCACCTAATATTGTTAATATAACATCCACCATCGCACTAAATTTAATATGCGATATAATTGATAATAGCTACCATTTCGATCTCTCTAAGTCTAATCAAGCTCAACAGGGATATGTATTATATTCATCCAGTATTCAAACACCCCCAGGGTGGCTTATTGTATCTGAGCCAATAAATCAAGTCTACCTGCGTGTACATAATCCATTATTATCGAGAATGATGAATTTTAAACTTACAAATCAGGATGGAAATATTATTGACTTAAGAAACGAAACTCTATATATTAATTTATACATACGATCCTAGATTGGTCTAGATAAAATCTTTGGTTAGTTCCCCTTGACCATCAATAGTAGCAGGCAGGGTGGAAGGACAACAATTGAGTCGCTTTACGAGTAAACAAAATAGCCTTACAAAGTAAGGACAAAATAACTTCAATAATAGTATAACAAACTGAGCTAATATCAGGCGATTTAAATTACCGGTTCTTTACC
This sequence comes from Potamilus streckersoni, assembly GCA_016746295.1. Taxonomy (NCBI): domain Eukaryota; kingdom Metazoa; phylum Mollusca; class Bivalvia; order Unionida; family Unionidae; genus Potamilus; species Potamilus streckersoni. Next base: position 5,304 of record JAEAOA010001461.1, read on the forward strand.
GTATGGAAACATAATTAGTTAGAGACTTTGGTTTAGTGCTATTGACTTCTTTTTTCAACCTCTGAAGGAACCTTTATTTTTCGTTAAGGATTCGAGCAAACTTTTGTAGGGTTCACCCTGCCTGCTGCTTAAGTGTTTCATCTTCAATCGCCATCGAATACAGTTGACTAACCGTGTGGAGACTTCTTTGTGCCGTTGCAAGCAATTCTGAATAAACGCTTATTCGTGAATGTCATCGAATGGAAATTGATTTGGTATAACAACCACAGACACTATCAGTATAGCGCCGACAATAATTCTGATTGGTGCACCTATGATATATTTGTTGTGGTTACGATTCCAGACACATTAAGACCAGCATTTGTTGCTGCGGCAGGCCCACAAATAGCATTTACGACCAAACACGCACCTTTGTATTTCACGATCAACGCAGTTCTCTTGGTTATTTAATATCGGAGCTGTTGAACCTTTTCGATTTTTTCTTAAAAAAATCTTGTTGGTAACATTAATAATAGAATCGCTAGTAAAATTGCACGATAGGCAGACTGTCTGGATTCATCACGTGCAGGTGCTATACGCACATGCACTTCTAGCTAGTTACTCTTTCTACAGACCCAAATGTCATATAATTATAGAAAATATCTTCTTGGGGAATTATTAAATCTCCGGCGATTGTGCGTTCTATGGCTCTTACGCCCTTTTTATATAAAACACAGCGATGACGTATGCACATTTTTCACCTAACAATCATCTTTGCCTAAAACCTGTTACATGAACAAGGGCGTCCATGTTGACTAACAGTCGAGATCTTTATTTTTGTATCACTTGAGCTGAATGTTGGCGTAAATTATTTGTTGATGAACATAACACAGAGTGCATACAGCAATGAATACAACATCGCCTTCACAGAAACAATCCCGGAGTGTTTTGACATCTGGTGTTACAGTCAACTTTGGGAGTTTGCCAGTGCGATGATCCATATTGACCTCGAGCTGATTGAGGTACATCAGGGCGATTGCAACGGCCAATTACTGCTTGGCCCTTAATAAACGTATATGACAGTTCATACGCGGGTTTGGTAACACCACTTTGAAGCAGATGATGAATAATGTATATCGATATTAGCATCCGCTGACAATTGGCCTAACACCCTGTCGGTAGATTACGCAATCCTATCACCACGGTCAGAATCCAGTATGTACACAATGATACAATTAATCTTAAACACAAATACCAATGCCAGTTCAGGACTCGTCAGGATAAATATTGAGTTCATCGAAATGAGTTTCATTTCCGGTGACTGATACAGCAGCAGGGAGAATGAACCCTACTAAAACTTTTTGCTCGAGTCCGTTACGAAAAATAATGATTCATACAAGGGCTGAAAAATAAGGTCAAATAACAAACCAAAGCCCCTAAGTTGTCTATTTCCATACGGTTAAGAACCGGTAATTAATCGTTTTAGTTAGCTCAGTTTTGTTACAACTACAATCACGTCAGGAGTCTCAGGTTGAATTTGAAGAGGATGCAAAACAAATATTTAAACCTATCACTGAGACCACTAAAGATCTTCTTCCTGTGTTAGAAAATGCCGCTGGAGCAATCGAAAAAAATAGCAGAAAAAATAAGAAAACAAAAAAGATTTTTGGAGAACTTCCAGCCGAAATAGCTGCTGCTCAACCAATACAACAAATACCTGAAGGCGCTGAAGCACCAGCCCTAAACAAAAGAGTTCTGCAATAAGTAATTGGATTGAGTATGTAATTAAATACAGTTATTATAATAAAATGATCGTACATAGTAATCAACGTGGACCAACCATGGTCAGGGCAGTTTCGGAAGTAGATAATGAGATGAACCAGACAGAAATGAATTACAATAGTCCAGTCTTGGAAGTACTAAGGAACACAAGTGTTTTTGTGGCATCAACTGACAGATACTTGCGAATGGAGCTGATGCGTCTCAGCTCAAGAAAAGCAGCCCGGCATATGTTCATGACATGTTGATGCAATGAGAGAGTACTGTCATGAGTGACACCAAGGTTTCGTAATGTCTGATTGGATTTAATGTTGGTGTTATTGATATTTATTGTCTGAGGTAAAGGATGTGAATGAGAAAGTCTCTGTTTTGTAAAAAAGATGGTTTCAGTTTTATCATCTTTAATGTGCAGCTTGTTACATGTCATCCATGATGTCACATCAGACATGCACCTCTCTATGTCTTGGATGGTAGCTTCAACTACAGCTGAATGGCTAGATTTGTATATTTGGGTGTCATCAGCATACAATCGGTGAGACACTGGATGATGATCTATTACAGTTGAGATTGGCTGTAAGTACAGAAAGAAGAGAACGGGTCAAAGAACAGACCCCTGTGGAACACCACATCATAGATCACCTGGGCTGGAGTTTTTCATTTTTGCGGACACAATTTGTGTCCTGTTGATCAAGTAAGACTTGAGCCATAGTAAGGCCGTATCGTGAATGCCAAATGCTGGAGACGGTGAAGTAATATATCATGGTCTATAGTATCAAATGCTGCCGACAAGTCAAGGAGAGTGAAGACTGTAGTCTTTCCGTCATCCAAAGCAGAGAGAAGGTCGTTAACTACTTTCAAAAGAGCGGTTAAATTTAAATATTTACCTTAATTATAATGGAGAAATTATTCACAATTGAGCTCTTTCTTTTTGATCTTGACAGACTACCAGAATATAAATTTAGTGTTTCGAAGCAATATATAGCTTTAACAAATGCTGATATAGCTAAAAGTATCAGTGACGCCAAAAGGGAATTTCGTAGCGATGGCGCTGCTCATGGGTGGTCAACTTTCAGGGTAGGACATATCATTAATATGGTGAATGACAAACGAGGAAAAGTAATTATTAATCACCTTGATAATCAAAAATATTTAATTTCAATAAAGTTTATTGTAGAGACAGATAATGATGTTTGGATAATTCATGATAAACGCACGCCAGTACATGTACAGTCGGGAAATAATATCGTTTCATTGAATAATAAATCCAAACCTGTAACACTTACTGGTATTGATAAGCTGTACTATGAACAAGGTTATCCAGCGACTGCAGTTGTCTATGCAATATATTCTCTGTATGGAAAACTTTACGTTTCTGATCTCAAACCTTTAAGACTGTCAAGAATAAACTTTGTAGCTGAACGTGTTACAGAACATTTTTACAAATGCGATATGTAGAAATGGTTTAACAGATTTAAAACTTTAAAAAATTAAATACATGTCAAGAACAGTTAAAGATGCCGGTGCATCTATTAAGGATATTGCTGAACTAGAAAAGTTATTAAGATTTCCAATAACAGTAAAAACAGTAACGGGGAGATATTGTACGAACCAAAATATATATAAAAATAGAAACTCTATAACAACCATTGATCATAATGTACATGCATAGAGTAATGCTGTAATGGTACTTCCTAGAGATAGAAAAGTTAAGTTTTATGATGGTAATATATTTGATTTTATCGGAAATATAAGTAATAGTGACTCTGTGTTTAATTGCTTATTTCAAAGTTCAGAATATGATTACGATCAATTTGTACGGCCTAACGGTGATATTTATGGTACAGAATTTCTTCATGAAGAAATGGAACATCTTGCACATAAATATACCTCTGATAATGTCATACTTAGAAAATTACTGAATACCTTTTACTGTACCATAGGTTGTTGCCCATTTTGCTCAAGAGAAAAATTCATGGAAATCAACACGATCAGAATTTCTTGAAGATATCAAGAAAAGTTGTATAGAATATTGATACGGTGGATTATGGAATACCAAATACGATTATAGTGATGTTATCTCAGTTGATATGGCTTCATGTTATTTTGTGAGTTTTCTTGGGTATGGAGAATGTTCTAAAAACTTTAAGAGACTCGGACATCCTACACATGAGATGACCAGGGTTGCAATAAACGGACCCTTACCAGATTTTGATTTAACAGGATTTGCTTATGTAGAGTCTCTAATGCTACCGTTTGCATTGTCCTCTGCTAGATTTATTGCTACAAAGTCGTCTTTGGACCAGACAATAATATCTTAAATGTAAATATTAGACGTTTTAAGTTAATCAATTACATCTTCAAAAATGACAAGCATCAGTACCGTCGGGCTGAGTAACATTCGTAAATATCAATCGACATTTGTATAATACTGTTACAAGTCTGTGGTCTTTGCTTGACGGAGCAGTGTCAAAACCCTGGCGCGATTCCCGCTATAATTCTTAAGTTTACCACAAATTTCCAAAAACTTATATACAACTTCAGTTGTAGGTTGGAAAGCCCGACGTGTCCATTATATACAAAAATTTTAGTCTAATCAATGAATTATTCACAACTTGTCAAATACCCGTCAACAACGCATGCGCATAGTTTCTCTACATCAACTTTCCGTAACGTCAGCAGTTCACACCGTAGAAACTCAACAACTACCCTTAACAAATGGAACTATTTTAACTACGCCACATTCGGCTAGTCAATCTATTGTTTCAAGGCACATCACGCCAATACAACTGCATCATATTTGCCACCATGGTAACATAAACGGTATCTGCCTAGTCCCTTCTCATTTATTCCTTTGTGTAATTTACCGGTTTCCTACTGTAAATGTGCCACTGCAGTCACAACAACCAATGTATACCATTAGATTTTTATTAAGTACTACATAACGACAGGGTCACTTATGCGGATTGGGTCTGCATTTACTACTCACTGACCATGGCATCATGGAAACTCACTAACACTTTCTCTCCGTGACGTTTACTCCAAGTAAATGCCTAATTATTCCGAGCTGAGAGAGAGAGAGAGAGAGAGAGAGAGAGAGAGAGAGAGAGAGAGAGAGAGAGAGAGAGAGAGAGAGAGAGAGAGAGAGAGAGAGAGAGAGAGAGAGAGAGAGAGAGAGAGAGAGAGAGGTTGCGCATTTGTACTGCGATATAATATGAAAAATGAGTTTTAAACGCAATCTGTGAATTAGGCATTTAGGTTGTATTTCCGATAATAAAAATAGGATAAGGGCTTTTTTGGTGTCATTAAATGTATGTTGATGCCGATTATGAGAAATATAATTGTGTTAAATGGTATCATTTTTCATAAATTTCCAAACTAAAGAGATATGTTGAGTCAAATGCAAGATTATTTCTTGTTTGTTTGTTTATATTGTACATCAATAAATAAAAGAGACAAATGAAAAAAATATAGCTTGAAATGATGTGGAAGTAATAAAAGGAATCCAGAAATTAGACTTTAATTTTTTATTAAATGAATAATATATAGACCTGGAATATTGCCAGGGCATGTTTTGCTTTATGTTGCTGTTATTGTACTTGCTATTTTTATCAGCTACTTTCTGTTTCATCTTCCCAAAGAAGAAACCGGAGAATGACGTAACAATCACCATATATGTATGTTCGGTGGTATACACTGATCCAAACGTTATGTCCAGCTTCACATCGCAATATGCTTGAAACACTGCCTCGATCCCATGAATCTATTCCATCAGCATAGCTGTTGCTTTTAATTTTTCCATCTACCATTAGATGTACACTTAAGGTATAAACATGCGTTATTTACTGCGAAGACATATGTATCTGAAAGGAGACAAGTAAAAACTCCAGATTGCTTGTTGTAGTCATAGCCATCGTTGTGCAGAACGGTATCCAAAAGGACTATTTCAGTCTCGTGGTCTGTTGCCCTGCTATTTACTTTAGTTGCACAAGTCCAATATGCTTCGTTGCAGTCTTTGCATCTTCTCTTCTTAAAATCCTTGGAATTATAGAAGACATAGGAATAGGCAAATGTTGTATGTTTTTTTGCAGTAAGCAATTAAATTGTGTCACCCCCTCAAAAAAGAGTTAAATTTGGCGTTAAAACCTATCATACTAGAAAATGTTCCAATGGTAAAAACAGTTGTTTGTCTTCTTTCATTATCTCTTCGTCGATACAATGGGTTTCAAGCATACAGTATGTCTTTAAATCACACGACAACGTACCATAAATAATTACAAAACAAAGAAAAGCAAATTCTACTCTTTTATTCTCCTTTATAAATGAAATAAACGTTGGATTTTTTCAGGAGAGAAAATCTCGTCTAAACAGACTGTCTAACCTTTTTTTAGTGCTTACCTGGTGTATGTTAATGCATCCGTTTAGGTTCTGGTGTACGGCTGATAATTTTCTCTTGTGTAAAAGTTTTGGGAACACTTGTTACGAATCGGCTCGTTCATTGTAACACAAAGAAAGAGAAGACAACAAGCTTTGTAAATTTTAACGAAAATAATTTATTTTCCTAGAAAACATGAAAAATGTAAATATGTAAAACAAGACTTACGATTTACGGAGACTATCCAATTTGTTTGTTCTAAAGATATAAAACATAAGTCCTGTGAACAGTTCTAAATAAACAGTCTTAAGTTCATTTCCGGTCCAAGATGGCTAATGATGACGTCAGAGGAAGGCTCACACAAAAATAAAAAATTTACACGATGAAGCACAGTTTGTATTGTTCTGTTCCAATTTAGAATATTTTCAGAAAATGTCTTTGTCCAAACCAGTAATATTGTTATCCAGGAAAACAATGTTTTAGAAAAACGAAGTACAATTAACTCCACTAACAAAACACATTTCTTTTCTATGTAAACATACGAACAGCAAACTTCTAGCACAAAAATACCTTTTTTTAAGGTAATAGAAGCTGTGTAACTCTAAGATGTTATAATAGGCTACGACTCTGTTCTTGTTCTGACTGTGACTCTGAATGAACTTTCTTAAAAATACATAAGTATATAGACGAAGCTAATACGTCGTTTTAATTACATGTGAACGATGAACACGTAATTTCGCAATACATCTGGGCATTAGAAAAGCCTGACCAAGTATCAGCCAATCGTTTTCATAGATATTCCTGAATGTTTACTTGTAACGAATTTGTCATCATACACAGCACATGCTCACATGAGTCACATTTACGACATAAGTAAACATGATATTTTTAACAACATATTAGACACATGATAATATAAGCATGTTAATAATTAGAATTTAATGAAATAAAAATGAAATAAAAGATTTATACAGAATTCATTCCTTAACACACACACACATACACACACACACACACACACACACACTTCAACTACAGGGTCGTAACACTGTCACTCGCTGGTTTATCTGCTGAGTCTTTCTCCATAGACACGTTAAAATTTTCAGTGTATTCATAGGGTTGATGTCATAAATAATAGCTTCGATATATAATATTCGTCTCTTTGATTGCTTGACCTTGTCCTTTACATTATTAAATTCTAATAGCATTTTACTTTGATAGCTGCTGCATTCTTGTTGGTTCTTCTCCAGTTCTGTCACCTTTTGCAATAAAAACTCTTTAATGGAATCTTACTCTAAAAATGTAGCCTGAAATGGGATTACAAGAACGCAAATTTACGAAGCTATAATCGGACTAAATTCACACTGTAACCATAAACTATATTTGATGCAAATAAGATTCAGATTTCAATATACTTGGCCCAAATGTCACATATAGTTCATAAATGGCAGCGACACTCATGTTTGTAGATAAACATAGATACCATTAACCTACTCTGCAGTACGTCGTTTCGAAAAATCGGAAGCAGTATCCGATCTTTACATAACAATGTTGTTGTTATTGTTATAGCATTTAACGCCATGTTTCAGCACACGATAGGCTATACAAGCGGCCAGTATTAATGGTGGAGGAAGAAACCTGGAAAACTTCAGGAAGAACCATCTACCCACGAGAAGCTACTGACAGGCTGTCTCACTGACCGACGTTAGCCAAGTCTGGACTCGAACTCACGCAGACAGAGGTGAGATGGCAGTGATCCGTAACGGTCAGCGCCTTAGACCACTAAGCCACTTGGGGGCCCATACAATGAAGCGGCACCGTGAAATTTAGCGACTATGCCTACTTCAATGTTACAGAGGACCGTTCCGGTGGTTTAGTGGTTAGAGCGTCCCCTCGGATGCGGATGGTCGCGGGTTCAAATCACAGCCGAATCGTACCAAAGACCTATACGAATGGCACTAACAGGTGCCTCGCTAGGCGCTCAGCATTAAGCAGCACCTTGCCATCTAGCGACCTTACCGTGTTCAAATATTGCAGACGGTTTTTAATCACGAAGCGGAACCTTCCCATTTAGCGACCTTACCTGTTGCAATGTTAGAGACGGGTTTACAGATAATTTGTTTTGAATGGATTCATTTTCCATTATTTTATGTAACAATAAAGAACAGAGAAGTTTTCAGATAGATAGATAGATAGATAGATAGATAGATAGATAGATAGATAGATAGATAGATAGATAGATAGATAGATAGATAGATAGATTTAATCGTAAATCTCGATGAAAATACGCTATGCCACCAGGAGACTGCTACACCATTACTATATAAAGGTCGCAAAACAGCATGTAATTTTAGGACTAGATAAAATAGCGTCGGATTTAATATTATGTGTACACGAATGCACGGAATAGTCTTTCACGCGAACTTAGTAGTAATGAACGGAGACACCTCGGGAGTGTAGTAATTTCTTTTTCGTGGTTTCTATAACCAGCATCCAACTCCCTATAAGACAAATTTAAATTCATAAACACTATTATGACTCAATTTTCCGCCAAATGACCCACATATCCATCTTTTTCTTCTATGTATAGATCATAAGCCACATTGGCCTACTATGCCACCGTGGATACAGAGATAAATAATAAATTGTTAAAAAAGGGGAAAATATATATGTTCTGAAAATTTTACTATTTTTCACTATTTAAACAAAAGTAGTTTTATTTGGTTACATGCTAAAGCTTATGCTCACGTCAGCGTGCCACAATTTCAACTACAGTAAAGATATATTCAGGTAAAACAAGTGAAACAATAAATTAAAAACACTCAACAAAAGCAGTAATATAAGACGTTGAAAATAAGAATAGACACGGTAGAGGCTTTACCTTATTCTGCTTTGGAGCAAAGCAAGAAAATGGTCACTGAGACCGTATATCCTGCCATGTTATGTTTTCTATTTATTTGTTATATTTTCTAATTTAATTAAAATAAAGATAAAAGCAGAAGAGATAAGTTATAACTTAGAAAAATAAAATTATCGCTAACGCATGGAAAAACCACAATAAAGGTTACACATGATTTTACTTTTCAAAAGTAGCGCAAAAAAAATCATCGAACCTGGGTTTCCCACTATTTTTGATTTACCTCTTTATATGTTATATCTAATTTTTAAAAAACCTTAAGAAAATAAAAATTATTATTAGAATTTAAAGAAACAGAAAAAATAAAATAAAATAAAATAAAAAAATACCGGTTTTGCTTTTCTGCACGAAGAGCAATAAAAGGAAAGTAAGATCACGCCCGACTGTACCGCTTTATATATATTTTAATTATTACTAGAAACACTTAGCAATTAACCCTCTACTTTCCAACATTCAAATGCAGATTGTAGTGAATTCAGATTCTTTAACTTCTAATAATAACATCAACCTTTTACTAGAAACCACACGCCATAATGCTTCCATTTTGTAAAACAATTCCACAAAACGATTTTAAACCAATAATACTCAAGCAAATAACCAATAAACTTTGACATCAAAACATTATTTCTCAAGTCTATAGTTAGAAAGCTCTAAGTTTAAAATTCAATCAGTATGTATAACCCTTCAGCTCATTAGACAGTATTGTCAAATTCGAACACGAAATCAACAACAATAACAACAACAAAAAGTAAAAACAAGTAAAAGGGTTCTTAGAATACTGTAGAACGCTGAAGCATATTTTTGAGAAATAAACGGCAACTTGTTTATTGTTTTAAGGGAAGAATAATTATATTTTATTCATTTCTGACAGAATTGAAAGACTGGATAGCTTTCAGTAAATATGACTTAATACTCCACTTCAAACACCAAACCCGTTAAGCAGGAGTTCAAAATTTCCGAAAAAGCTCCTCCCACGCTAGGCTAATGGGCGTCGATTGTTTTTAGAAAAATATGTATGCGGGTTTAGGGTTTAGTGGTCGCCAATATTTATGATAAGAATCTCTTACTATGATCGTAAAATTCATTTTAAAATAAAACAACAACAAAACAAAACAAACAAACAAATAAAAAACATACATGCGCGCTGCTGCGAAGTGGATGTCACCTTTTTTACCATTATAAAGTCTCTTAGTGGTTGTCAAAGTTTTGAGAAATATGGGTGCGGGGTTTTGGCTCAGCAGGTGCCCTGTGCTTAAGCACTTCTAAGCACAATGGTAAATCCGGCACTGGTCCGAAAGTGATTTATTTTCGTATTGAGCTTTTTCAAAATACTAATTCTGTTGACTCAAAGATGCACGAGGAAATTGTTTGCAATAAAAAGCCCGATTACTTTAAGTTGTCTAGCTGTGAACTTTGAACAACAACAAGGGTACTTGTAGATCACACTATCGTTGTTTTATCACAATAAAACGAGGTTTATCTGGAAAGCTGTCCACTGTACGGATAGCTTTCTGAACTAACACAAAGCCTGCAAGGCAATATATCATACAGTGGTGTCTATATATCCAAAAACCAGGTATCGGCTGTGTATTGGAAAAGACACACACCAATACCGTGAACAAGCAACATGCTTGTAAGGCCAAATATCTTATAGCGGACTCTGTCTAACCAATAGAGATATTAGTTGTGTTGAAAAAGACGTACACAAATAACCTTTACGGAGGCAATCTTTAACTGAAGAGGTAGTGAAATATAAAATTGAATTCATTTTATCTATCCGTTTCTTGTGAAAAAATTATTTTATATATTCCAATATTTCAATATTTATTCTAAACTTTTACCGAGGGGTTTCGCGTGACCCGTACGCTGCTGTTGTCGATTGTGTCGCTGGCTTGGAGAATAGTAGTTGTTTACTCGCAGAGAGGAACCAAAGCCTCGCGACCAACGGGTCTGGAAGGAATAGAAAGGTTCTTTAGGGATCCTTCGGCAGATAGGGAGGGGTCGATCATCATGCGTGATGGCTCCTTGAACATTCAATGAAAACTGTGGAACCGGAAATACGGCGTGATCGTAAATTGGTTGTCATGACAAATATGCTCCATCTTTTAAATCAATAGTCAATATCACTATACGAGTGAAATCAATTATTTAGTATCGTTATGAGAGTGAAAAATCAATAATAAATACATCTTACTTGTAGAGGAAATTTTATTAATATTTTTGCACAAATCTTATACTTGATCACTTTTGGTGGTATAGTCTTGCCTTGTTCATAGTTGTGTATAATTCCCGTACTTTGATTATGAGTGATGAAAGATCGATCTATATATCAATCATATTTGCTAAAAAGTTCCATTTTTTATTCTTGTTTGGTTTGAAGTTGCGTGTTCTCGTTAGCTCCAGTTTTTAACGATACCATTCTTTTATACCCGCTGTGGCATCATTCTTTTCAACCCATTGTTATACTTGATGCGAATTAGTAATGTGACAGATTCATTCGTCATTCAATTACGTTATCAATAAATATCTCGTTCACGAGACTGCTTTCAATGTCTTCGCTAAATCCACTCCCAATTGGGCTTTATCCTGGAACAATAACACACACACACATACACACACATGCACACACACAAAACACACACACACACACTATTAAAACTTACACATGCTGTATCAATTTCAAATTCGATGAATTGTGTCAAGCCCAGCAAAACTGCTTTGACGTCATCACCATTGGGTGAATCAAGTACTTAGTGCATATATTTGGTATGAAGATTTGCCTATTAAAAAATCATGAACTTAGTGTTTGAAAAACACACAAACAAGCAGTGTACACTACCCTTGTACCACAAACTAGATTAACTAATTAGATTCGCTAAAAGTTGGTTCATATAAAATTTAACAAGATGAAAATGTATTATATAGATTAGAGATATTCTATGACACATTTTTGACAACTACACCGTATAATTTTATAAAATAACAATTCAATAAATAGATACGAAGCACACTGGGATTCGACATTTTCGCAAAATTAGTCAAATTGGACCCTATGGACGGCAACGTCATAATGCAGCATTTATGAAACAAACAAACTAAATTAGTAAAATAAATTTCTTTTCTTCAATACTTTCAGATAAGACAACTGTTACCTGAATCCTCGGTGTCATCTCCAGACGATGAAGCAAATAATCCAACAAATACGACAGATGTACCCAATTTAACATAATTTATAACAACTTTATTATTTCTTTAAAAAGTGACTGGCGATATATCGAAGGACAAGTAAATATTGATATTGGTCATATACAACATAAATTGCAAGGATTCTGAGATTCTACCCACCTTGTGTATTATATACTTGCAAATTAAAATATTATTACAGAGCTAGAATAGTGGAATACTGGAGAAAATTTCAGCTGAAGAAATTTATCAAGTGCTACGACCTGACGAATAAATAGGATGGATAGATGAATGAATATCGCGGTAAAGTGAGAGTATTTGATCCTAACTGATATATCTTTTAGGTGCTGAAAAACAAAATGAGACAGCTATTGCAGTCAGTTTGTACTGTTCAGGACACACTCAAAAGTTAATTTTTAAACTTATTTAAGTTATACCATATTCAAAATTACTTGAAAACTTAATTTTAAGTGACAGGACACATTCAAAAGTTACTGAAAAACTTAAGTTTAAGTAAAAGTCTAGACTCAGGTTACTCTGACTCAAAAATTAGACTAAACTATGCAGTAGGTGGCGATTGTATATCCTCTAATAAAATGGTGATGAATATGTGTAGCGGTGCAGGCTATATTAATAACGTACCTATGTCATCATATTTTTTAAACTAAGATTAAATTCTACTGGAGTACCAAAGTTGCAAAAATGATAATATTTTCAATATACATTAGCTCTCACTTAACGTCTTAATGTCTTAACACTTTATCACCAAACAATCTACGATCATTTCTTTCTCTAGTCATAGATTTATTTAGGACTAAGCATTGAAAACGGAAATAGCTACAAGATTACCTTCTTTTGTAAATTATGTTTGTCCAGAAACTATTTATTTGGTTAAAAGTAACCATGGAACGATTTAGTTAAATAGGAAACATAACTCTTTCTTTGAAACTTTAGCAACTATTTCTAACGCCGGTCTATGTCTGTCACCATTGTCTCCTATGATGATCCTCATACGAGGCCGTCAAATGGTCAATAAAGATATAGCATTAAATCAGTTATTTCTAGTTGTGTATCCACCGGGGACCCCGGATGACCGAGTGGTTTAAAGCGCTCACCCTTATCGATCACTGCCATCTCGCATCTGTCGAGTCTCAGGCTCGACCAATCGGAATATGTGAGAAAGCTGATTGCAGATTTCCGTTTGTCGGTGATTCTTGCCGAGGTTTTCCTGGCTTCATCCTGTACCAATTATTATGGATGCCATGTATAGCCTATCCTGCTGTACCTGCACTGGCTTTGATTACAAAATGTATTCATTGTATCGTCGGATGATTGATGATTATAGGTCATATACTGATGGTGACATACATGTTCTTACAAGGTTAAGCTTGGCATTTCATTCCATGGTAGCCAATAAGGTCCAAAATTGGCAAAATGTTGCTTATGATCATACTTTTCGTACGTATATAATAATGCAATAACAGTTAATTTTTTAAAAATCAATAATAATAATAATAATAATAATAATAATAATAATAATAATAATAATAATTTACAATATTTTTTGCCCCAATTTCATTAAAAATCAGATAAAGTTAATCAATAATATGTTAATAATAATAGTCTTTAATTTGTAATGTTGTTATTCATGGATTTTCACTTTAATTACATTTATTTGTTCAATTTGATCAGTGGATCATTTCGTTTATTGTGGACATATTCTGCCAGTACAAGCGTAGATACTCCTCCTAGGTAAGTTTCAGATTGTTTATTATTTTACCTGCGTGCTACCATACTTAAGTTATACCGAGATGATAAAGAGTTGTTTCCACGTGGTACGTTAATCGGGTTCAGCCGCCATATGTCTGAACATTACAAACTATAGGTCAATAGGAACAGCAAAGCAGTTTTAATAAGTACCGATAAGAACATTGATTATCGTGATAATACAGCGTTTTCGGCTATAACAGTGAAACTACAGTGATTTCCATCAAAATTTGCTCTTGATGTTAGGAAACTCTTTGCTACAAATTATAAATTATGACAAAACTATAGTGGTTATTATTAAATACTACACAATTATGAAACTCGAATTGCAAAGGGAAAAAGAAAACAACATAAATCTTTAAAAAATATTGCAAAGGGAAAAAGGAAGCAACATAAATCTATAAACCTCAGGTCTATACCTAAATTACAGGAGATAAAATAGTCATCAGTAAGCTTAAAGAGGAATTTCATTTAATGTAAATAAATTCAGTCAGTTAAATTATCATTGTGTCCACCCTCACTTGGTGATTCACACCTATTGAATAAACATAAATGAAAGATTAACGCAAACAACGTAAGCAATACAAAACATGTACATTATTGTTTCAAATATTTTTTTTAAAAAAAGTTTTATAAACGTAAAGACAGGTGACACATGCACGTGACAAATGTACAAAACCACAAACGTGTTTTTTTCTGAGTAGGCGGAAAGATGTACTTCGATATGGCAATAGGATGAGTTAAGGCCCTCGAGCAGACCTTTCGTAAGCCATATCACATGAGTTCTTTACCATACTCGGAACAAGACACGAATGTAGTTTGTACTTATTACACGCCACCTGTTTCACGTCTTGTTAAAATTCGTATCCTGTCTGTATGAAAGCTTTTCTAAACGAATTGGGATTTATAAAAATTTGATCGAAAGCGACGAAAAAATATATATGCTCCGACGCCAAAGAAGACACATTAGTAGCTAGAATCTTGGTGATACGGAAATACGGACTGAATAGCTATATGGAACGCCAGATCAAGCACGTACGATTTAACGGGCATGTGATAAACATTATAGAGACTATTTAATAAGGTAAGATATGTAAACATTACTAGACAATTATACATACGTACGTAAATACAGATGCAAACGTACACATACATACAAACATGTACCTACATATACAAAAATACACATCTGCATCATTAGAACTAAATATATATATATATATATATATATATATATATATATATATATATATATATATATACATATACATATATATATATATATATAGATATATATATATATATATATATATATATATATATATATATATATATACACACACATACACACACACACACACGACAACATACCTATCCGTTACACTTTATACATGTATCGCATTTTTTGACATTGACATTAAATTGAGGTAGCTTTGTAAAATATGACAAACTATTTTTTGCTATATAATTTCTAGATCTAGAAATATTCTTATTATATCATCATCGTGTGTTCTCTCTTTGATTCCAAATATTACGGAGAAACTAACCTATTTGTGTGACTTCACACTTACTCTAGACCACTGTGACATGTCATTTCATGGAGACATTACTGTGACATATGACAGTCCCTGTACTGTTTGGATATTGTTTCAACATGTGACACATGCAGAGAACAAGGCTCATGCGTGACAATTTTGACTGCTTTAAGTAAAATATATGTTGCCATGATCCATAGTGAACCATCAACTGCATTTGTTAAGGTTTAAGCATTTTCTGGTTTTATATGAAAATAGAACAATTTGGAACTGTCATTTTTGAACCATTTTACTGAACTGAGCAATCCATATCCTTGTAGAAGCTGGTTTTTCATAATTTTCAATATATTTGATACAGGAACTTTGACAGCCTTTTTAATTTTAATGATATCGTATGCCAAAAATAATAAAGGTTGCAGAAAACTACAATCATATTTGAAATTAAATTAATTTTTTAATAAGATTTTATAGCCTTAAGTATGCTTTGAAAGTTTAGGACGTTGATTCTGAGAGAATCTACTTTTGAAGCTGATCAGCCATATCAGAATCCATCTTCATTAATAAAATCATTTAGATAACGGATGCTTTCTGAAACCACTCCAAATAAATGTGTGATTCTACCAGTGGTAGGACAATAGTACCGTTTAAAGACAGTTTCATGCACATACAGTTTAATTGTTGTAACCTACCGCGCATGAAAACTGAAAGACTTTTTAACAAAGCATTCAAGAAAATACAACAGCAATTTACGTGTTATAATCACACAATACAGCAGCTAGCCAGAACAAGTCTAATGGAGATTGTAACCATTCTTAAAGTGCAACCACTCTTGATGTCTGCTGAATGGTCGGAAGAACCACTGTTGGTAATGGGATCAGATTTATGTGCTGAGTGAGGGTGATATAGCCAAATTTTATCTATAAAAAAGTAAGTGAAAAATGCTACCTTGCGTTAGAATCTTACATTGAAATACATAAGTACAAACTGTTTTTCCATAAGCACGAAAATAGGACATTTTATATTGCAGTTTACACCAAAGTTTATTCAATTACCGTATTGCATAAAAACTCAACAATATTCACCGATGTCACATTCTGCATACACATGGGACACTAAGTATACTGCAAATGGAAAACATCATGATGCAATGTAATGGAGACTGACATATTAGTTTTCTTCCAGTCAATACAGTCTCTTGACTGAAAAGTCGTATTACATGCATTATCTGTAACTCGATGGCTATCAAAGTTTCCATATAAAAAACTACAGCTGTAGTCTCTACTATTAATAGCGGAAAAAACCCTGGAAATGTGTAAATTTCAAACTATCAGCTGATTGATCCCTTTGTTTACGTCTTTTCATCATAGCAGTAACATTTTATTTAGAATAAAGTTATAGAGAATCAGTTTACATATAGAAAGACTGGCAAACTGACACGTGCAAATGCATAAAAACCTAAACATTATAATATGTCAAATTAAAGAATACAGGCAACCTCGTATTCTTCATAAGCGAGATATACAACATGACACAAAACTAGCACATATAAATGTATAAAAACCTGAAAATTACAATATGTGGTAAATACCAAGAATTTGGTTATTTATGTTTTGATATGGTTAACTATTAAATAATTTCCCATTTCATCCTAAGTGTATCGTTGTACAGAGATGTTTGTTATATTTAAAGTCGTTTCTGAATAAAATTGCTAACCTTCAACTATTATTCTCATATGAAATGAACATATCCTAATCCCCATTCAAATTTAGCATATAACACTTGGTCTTTATGTACATGAATATATTCCTGGCAGATTATACTGCATTTTTGCTTTACATAGTAACAAAGCCCATACTGCCCTTTCATATTATTGGCTATGCCCATTGTTGTGAAAATATTCTAGTATGATTGCACACAAATAGCAAATCTTGATGTAAATTCAGTATTCTATCAGTCTGTATTACAGAGAAAAGATCGAGAGGAATACATGAATCTATCATGTTCTCGTAAAAGGTATGATAATCCATGAATTAAAATCCAAACTGCCTGAATCAGAACGACCTACGAAACTATATATATATATATATATATATATACCCTTACATGGGAAAGGCTAAGGGAGTAAACCCCAACAGAAAATCCGGAGACGGAGTCCCTAAGGCGACTTGTCACTGCATTTAGTGACATCTCGGCAACTCCTGCGATGCCGCTGGTGCCATGACGTATCGGCTTGTCCTTTCCCTTGGATCCATCAGCTGCGTGGAGAGGGGGAGTCAGTTGCATGGGCAACAGCTGATTCTCCATATAACCTTGCCCAGGCTTGCGCCCTGGAGAGGACACTCCAGCTTCGCTTCACAGCGTTGACACAACACGGGAAGCAACAGTTACCGGTTATAAGTCACCACTCGATTGGCGTAGAGTTAGAAGCCAGGGGTTGCTTCCGACGGTGGGAGAGACCAACAGATCTCATTGGACAGCTATCGCCCGCCTCAAGCTGGGCAGCCCCCAGCCAATAAGGTGCCGTCCCGCCACAGCTCGCCTGCCTTGCTGGGTGCGCAGGGCTTAAGATATGTGAGTACCTGACAAGCGGGCTGCAACTACAGCACCAAGAAAAAACAAACGAAAAACAAGGAAATCAACAATCCTCAAGCTAGGTACCTGGAACGTCCGGACTATGCTAACAAGGGCTTTCAGATGATCTCCAGGCAATCAGTGATGTTCGAAAGACTAAAGTCATCAACGACGAACTCGCAAGACTCCATGTCGATATCGCCTCACTTCAAGAGACAGGGCTACCAGATTCTGGGTCCCTCAGAGAAAAGAACTACACGTTCTTCTGGCAAGGAAAGAGCTCAGACGAAGTTAGGGAGTATGGTGTTGGTTTTGCTGTCAGAAACTCTCTGCTGGCTATGATAGAACCCTGCCAACAAGGAAACGAAAGACTGCTATCTCTTCGCCTCCACACCACAACCGGGCTAGTTAATCTCATCAGTGTTTACGCTCCCACACTCAGTGCCACCACAGATACTAAGGATGCGTTTTACAACGAGCTCGACTTGCTCATCGACAATATTTCGAAGGAAGAGAACTTGATATTACTGGGTGACTTCAACGCTAGGGTGGGTGCCGATCACGACTCCTGGCAATTGTGTCTCGGCAAGTTTGGCATTGGGATGATGAATGAAAACGGGCAACGTCTACTAGAAATGTGCTCGTTCCACAATCTCAGCATCACCAATTCATTTTTTCAAACAAAACCACAGCACAAAGTGTCTTGGAGGCATCCCCGATCCAAATACTTGACTTGGTTATCACAAGACGTTCAGTCATGAAGGGTGTGCAGCTTACTCGTACATTCCACAGCGCTGACTGCGACACCGATCACTCTCTAGTCTGTTGTAAATTTAAGCTTCAACCAAAGAAGATCCACCACTCTAGGCAAGTGGGTAAACCACACATCGATGTGAGCAAGACGTCATATCCAGACAAGGCTGAAGAATTCACTTACGGCTCTCCAAGGCGTTCAGTTCAGAACCTCCCTACGGCAGTGCCAAAGAGAGATGGGACAACATCAGAGATACTGTGTACAGTGCAGCCACAAGAATCTTTGGTAAGAAGCAGACAAAGAACAATGACTGGTTTGACGCCAATTCCGCCACACTCATGCTAGCAATAGAAGAGCGTCGCAGTGGCAGTGCCCACCTGGAATTCAAGCGTTCTCCCTGCGTGAGGACACTACATGCATATAGGCCTACCAGAAGCAAAGTGCAGAGGTTAGCACGGCAATGCGCTAATGAATACTGGCTTCTACTCTGTTAGAGCATCCAGTCAGCAGTAGACAACGGAAACATCAGAGACAAGCAGGATATGAAAGCTCTTGGAATAGAGGTCAACACCTGGGAAGAGCTTGCCCTCGACAAGTCCAGCTGGCGACATGCTCTGTACACAGGTCTGAAAGCCAGCGAGGAAAAGTTACGATTCCTTTTCCTTCCTGGTTTCGGAACTCCAGCGACAGACTTGAACTCCAACTGGATACACCGCCTTAGAACATTGAAACCAAGCGGTCTAAACAAAGAAGACTAGAAAATGAAAACTATGAACTAGTAAAATTTAACATTTTCTAAATCTTATTATTCTTCAATTTTTACTATAAGAATAACCGGTATAGAATCAAATATCCGGGATATAATCTGCGTTACATATGTACAAAAAGTAAAACTAGATGTCGCTTTGGCTTGTAGACCTTTAGGGAATTATACAACGTTTTCAGTTTCCGCATCTAGTCGATACAAGCTGGTTGTATTTATAGATTTAGCACATGTGAAGACAGCCATGTAGAGGTTTACAAACACAACGTTTTTGTGTTTATTTGTTTATCGTATATATGTTTTGTATTTGCCTTCGAAAAAGACTCATTAAGAGTCGAAAGCGCTTAGGCTAGTTAGTTACTAGTTTCGTACTGTTCGTCGTCAGTTTATAGCATCTATTTTAATTAATCCCTGACACACGTGATCCCTTGGTGGATCCAGTACTCTTGAAAGGGTTGTTATTCGCCATATGATTTGTATTCTTTATATATATATATATATATATATATATATATATATATATATATATATATATATATATATATATATATATATATCACACCACTAATCACAAATAAAAATAAACACGAATGTAACCACATACAAACATAGAAAAAAAAAACAGAAACTTATTAGATCAGACGGTAATATATAATGCTGGCTTCGTACCTTAGTGCCATTATAATCCTTGCAAAGTAAGGCCTACATATTCTTTAATATTTAATATTAAAGTCAAGTATTATATATATATATATATATATATATATATATATATATATATATATATATATATATATATATATATATATATATATATATAGAGAGAGAGAGAGAGAGAGAGAGAGAGAGAGAGAGAGAGAGAGAGAGAGAGAGAGAGAGAGAGAGAGAACAATAGTAGTTGCACATCACTTGTACAAACAGAGTGGTAGACAGTCCTTAAAACTAGTATTAGTGTACTACGACGGTTATGATCACACCTATCTTTGTTTGGATTGTTACCAATAACTGCATTGACCAATTGTAGTCGCGGAACTGTGACAAAAACAAAAAATTTACCTACGTACGTAAAGTCTACATTTTGCGTTGCGTACTGGATTTAGGATTGACACTCATTTATTTATGTAGTACGTATTAGGTGAATTAAAGGCATTGTGATTTCAGTTATCTCCAAGGTGAGTATGAATATCTAGATACGGCCCATCTCACAGGTAAAGTAAATGCACGAAGGTGATTCTAGGTATACAAAATTCCATTACATAGAATGGTAATTATTATTGGGTGGGTAATGAGAATGATTAGTCTCTCTTGAGAGGAGGTGGGGGAGAAAATGTAATAAAAATGGTTAATTTTAAGGTTTGAAGTTATGGGTAGGGTTATAATACGTTTTTCCATTTTGGTTATTACAACATGTATTTGGGTTATATAGCTGTAATTGCGCACCGCAGTTGTTATAGTTGTTAATAAAGTCCTACTGATAGGATAGGGATATCCAAATTATCTCATTGAAATTATTCATAGGTAACAATATTTCATAATCTGCCACTAGAACAACCCGTTCTTATACTGTTAGTTTATAAATCTTCGAAAAAGGCTTGATGAAGTCCTAAATATTCATAATCATGTTTTACACAGGTCCCTTAAAAATATAGTTAAGGATATACACGGGGCCCACCAGTGACCACTACTGGTGTTATTACTTCTGCACATGTGCTCATTTGTACATTTAAGGTTGTTTCATTGTAGTGTTTAAAGGTTTTGGACTAGTTATTTTTAATGAAGTTTAGAAATTAAGAAACTTTATTTGATTGTTTGTGTTGTAATTTATTTAATAGTTTTACCCATCAGCAATTGCCAAAATGAACACCAAGTCTAAATTTCTCGTGAAATAATTTTATATAAAACTTAAAGGCTTAGGCTAAAGACCAGAAGGTTGATAGAAAAGGGACGGAGACTAAAATTTCCTTCTAAGTCATCGCACAAGTAGTTATTATCATTAAGACAAGAGACATAGATGTATGATATAATTTTTTCATTTAAAGGGCTTTACACTGTCAGATATGGTAATGTTAAAAACAAATTAAACAAAATTTACACATCTGATTCTGATTATTAGGCTGACCCATGGGACCCGGATTTGCGTTCATCATCACCGTAAAAGCAATAATTTATACTGTTAATGGACCCCGGATTTGTCTCTGTTGTTTTGCTTTGATAATCTATAGATAGATAGTTCCCGAATGACGTCTTCAGCCGCCATATTTGTGGTCAAATATATATATATATATATATATATATATATATATATATATATATATATATATATATATATATATATATATATATATATATATATATATATGCATATACATACATATATATATATATATATATATATATATATATATATATATATATATATATATATATATATATATATATATATATATATATATATATGTGTGTGTGTGTGTGTGTGTGTAGGTAGGTGTGTGTGTGTGTGTGTGAATCAAAGTTATAAACGAAGTCTACGTAGTTCACATATCTGATCCTGATTGTCAGGCTGACTCATATGACTCGGGTCTGTGTTAGTCATCACGGTAAAGGTAAGATTTTTTTTCGGTTCACTATTCCTAACCTTGTTTCTATTCTGTAGTTTTGATAAACTATTGCTCTTGTATAAAAATACCATTAGGGTGAAGTCGTCTCGAGCTCTAGCTTGGTGGACATTAAAGAATTTTTAAGCTGTACGGCAGGGGTGCACACACTTATTCAGCATGCGAGATACTTATAAAATGACCAAGCAAAAATCATCTACCTACCACAAAAATACAAAACATATATAGGCTGACGTCTATTATTTTTAATTCTACGCGATCTATTCACATTACCTTCGCGATTGACCTGGTGATCGCGATCGACGTATTGTGCACTCCTACTGTACGGGTTATTTCACCATGTGTCTAAAAGAACCCCGTAACAGGAATGATATCACCTAAAATGCATTGGTAGAGCATGCATGGAACAAGGTTTCATTAATTTTGCATACAAGGTGTGAATAATAAAACACCTTTTGATTAATGTAAACATCAGGTTAATTATCCTTACTTTACAGCCGTTTATTAGTATATAACACGTATCCTATCAGATGTTAAGTTTCAACTGTCAATCACTGTGTCAAGTAATATACAATACTTAAAGAGCTAACCAGATCTCGATAAGGTATGATTTGTTGTTTTTGAGCATAATACCATTTTCAGGACACAATAGACTATATAACGTGGTCGGTAAATATGTGGAGGGAGAACCCGGAAGCTACTTGCAAGCATTCTTACATACTCACGTTGGTCGAGCGGAAACTTGAACCCAAGCGGATAGAAGTGAGATGTTCGTGATCTGTAAAGGAAAACGCAATAAACTGCACGGTCATCCAGTCGTGTCGTCAGCACCCATGCCTCGATAAGGTATAACTTTCTTCAGTCACAACTAAATTCTGCTGAACACTGTGGTAACCATCCTTGTATACTGAGGCAGTGACCTTTTAAAAAAAAAGAATTTTTTTTACCAGCATTGCTGCCTGCCTGGAATGCTGGCCTTATTAATATATCGGGCAGAGGGAACACATTAATAAGCCGTAAAAAAGCACTACGTTGGTACAAGTTACACTGATTTCTCATAAGGGTAGAATTGCTGTATCAGGTACACTGATCTCTCATAATAGGAGAATTGCTATATCAGGTACACTGATCTCTCGAAAGGGGAGAATTGCTGTATCAGGTACAATGATGTCTCATAAGTGGAGAATTGCTGTATTAGGTACACTGATCTCTCATAAGGGGAGAATTGCTGTATCAGGTACACTGATCTCTCAAAAGGGGAGAATTGCTGTATCAGTGCTTGACTTTGGTGCACTTGATCCTTGGTAGGATTCAAAAGCTGCTTCAAATTATGTAGCTAGCATTGTGCTGACATGCCATATAAGAGTAACATATACATACTCGTGATATCATGTTTCCTTGCTTTTGTCTCATTTATTCCACCGACTTTTACACGTGCATGTGATTCTACAGGAAGTGGGACAAAATTAGTTTTCAAGGATGTCTACCATTTTATAGTTCAAATCTACCACTTTTGAAAACTAAACCATTATTTTAAAAATTATGAAAACAGAAATTGTGTTGCTACTCATGGTATCCGCACAATAAAGGAACCGGCCACAACCAACCGCGGATAGGTACCATAAATCTTCCCTTAAGGCACTGATGTCTGCCGAGAAACCCGACAAGGAATTTATACACAATGACTGACGTGTACACAACAAGCTTTCAACTAATCACCGTATTGTTACAATCTGGAGAGTTTAAGACTAAATTTGGGATATGTATTGATGTATTATAAGTAATTAGGGAATCAAGTATACGCCGTGATAGTTCGTGTCTTTGATTAATAGTGGGTCGACATTTTACACTTGTGAAATAAAATGGAGAGACCGACTAAAACCTATTTCGGTAGAAACTCATAAAAGCCTTTAGTTTTTGTTTTGTCTAATTGGTAGTGTTTTCTAGATTATTAACGAGGGATGTTAGGAAAGCTCTAATATTTTTCTAGTCAAATGATTTCAGAATACCGAAAATATGCACTTTTTCGAAGTGCTGAAAACATCAGCGAAAAACCATTACAAGTTCCTGATTGTTTTTGTAATATGGTGTATTGTATGTTTCATACAAAACTGATTTTGTAACAGTATATTGGCGAAGAAATGAGATTATCAGGCATACGTATACACTATCACACAGAGGAAATCTGGATCAGAAAACTTCTTAAAGTCTGTTTAATATGAAACTTGATATTCACATTGAATGTCATCACGGACTCCAGACAGTGAGAAAAGCTGAAAATGCTTATGGATTTTATTGGTTATATCAAAATGTACGTGAACTGCTGCATATATAACTGTATTTTATTGAACTGAAATTACCCAGGCTCGTATTAGTTATTATTGTAGCATTGCCAGCAGAATGCGATTCATGTTTAAAACTTACTTTCTTATTATAACAGGAACAGTATATATATATATATATATATATATATATATATATATATATATATATATATATATATATATATATATATATATATATATATATATATATATATATACTGGCAAAAATGCAATTCTCTTAGAATGATAGAATTTATGTAGACAATAATTCCTACTGATTTAGGAGTCAATCTAACGATAAAAAGTTTGGAATATACCGATCCGGAAATTTGGTTTTGCCGTATGGACGAATGCTTAGCTCCAACGTTGTTGTGTTTAATGGTAGAATAGCACATAAAAGATCATTTAGTACCAAGACAATGGACTTAAAAAGACATAGCATGATCGGCTGCACACAGATACGTCTACGCAGTGATTCATTTAAATGTAAGGACAGACAAACAGGGTCACATTATTATTATCTTGACATACAAAGAAGTAGGATTATCAACAGCCTGCTACACAATAATGAAGGTGATAGGCTACAATATTACACGATATTTCGTCTATTTGCGCATTTAGTCTGGGTTGGAAAGATTTAAGAAAAAATCCATCCATCATCTTTCTCGCATCCTCAAAGTTTCTGCGGCTATGGCATTTTCGGGTATTGGGTAAATTCTTCCTGGTACAAAGAACCCGGAACAAAATCCCTTTCTGGCTCTAAAGGAGCGCACCACTCCGAATCTGACTGTCTATGAGTTTGCGGCGCGCATGGAGACTCTTTTATCAATTTCCCTATCAACTAATTTGAGCTGTTCGGGCATCGCTGTATAAATTCAAGTTTGTCAGAAGAAACAAATTTGGAAGGTGCACATCTGCACGCTACCTAGTGGAACCAGGTCCACTCGGAAGTTCAAAGTCCCCAGAATGAATAGAGGTAAGCTCAGACGAAGTCTGGGCTTTTAGCACCTACGAAAGGGACAGGATTATGTCTAGTCTGTCCAGCGGGACATAGACGAATCCCTTGTTTACAAGGAGGTCTACTAGGTTTTGTACATCGCCACACCTAGTCACAGTGGACCAGCAGATAGTGAAATCATTTTTGAGGGACTCTTAAAAGGCCACGGTCAACATGCTTCAGGATAGGGATCCCTAGTCACTTTAGGTTCGTCAGCGACTGCTCCAACTAATCAGAGAAAATCTCTGAAGATGGGAAGTGAATGTGCCTATTCGCCTGGCCGTATAACATTCTTGAATGATGCTGTAGTCTCCATCTTGAAAGTTCCCTGCTGAAGAAACCTGTCTAAGGTTGAAAGGTCGATAATCAGCCGAAACATTATGCCTTTCTTGAAAGCCAGGAAAAAACGGGAGTAGAAGCTCAGATACAAGTCGCTTAACACCTTCTACTGCGCCCTTACTTACAAGGGAATCAACCGCTTCCTTTAAGTGCACCAGATTTAAATGATGGAACAGTATGGGATTCTTTGCCCGTGAATGAAGTTCCTGGAACTAAAGCCTCTACCCTCCGTTTCTAACAGAGAGACACAACACATCATCGGTTATGTTCGATCAAGTTTTAAAAAGGGCTAGTCAGTACTAATGGGAATTATTGCAAGAGAGTTGTGCCATAAAAGAACGAACGAATCCATAGGGCCGATCCTCATTCTTCCATATGAAACAGATAATGGGCCGCAAATGTCGTCCCTCAGATATCTCAGAGCAATCGATGGACGAGGAGAGGCTGAAATTAGTTACTTTTTGGACTGGGCCTGCACCTTTTGAAAGAACTTCGCTGGTGAGATTAGGATGCCCGCCGTTTCTGGATGGGTTAGATGGGACAGGAACTGATACGAGGGAATAAGAATAAACCCAATGACAAGAGGAGTAGGCCGAAGAAGGTTTTTACTCTGCTCCATGAGGACCTTAAATATGTCCAGAGAAACATTCATGCGGAGGTAGAGCAGCTTTGCTAATGGAAACATGGACATGGATAATGCATGGCAAGAGATTTTGAAAAGCCGTCAACAGCAAGTGCCGGAGAAAAAGGCCTCCTATCAGTCTGTAGACTCTGTAGCGTGGCGTCAGACAGATTTATCATTCAAAAGGTTGAAGGTGACCAGCTGTGAGTCCCATCGCCTATAATGTAACGAATATGCTCAGGTCCAAGTGGAAAATGCCCGCTTGCGATGCCCTAGTGTCCACTGTTAGGGATAATGGGACCAGGTATGGGAATGTATCCTATAGATAGCAGTCGAGATCAGAAACCTGAATGCACAATGTGTGTGTGTGGGATTTTGACCAACCATTACCCTATCTAGAAAACTCTTGACCATTTTTACAGAACCTTTGAGAAAGCTCTCTAACCATAGCCGAATGAGGGAGCAACAGATTTGGACATGAGATAGCCACATAAAGTCTCTCTTCAAACTGGAGAAAATCTTTTTCTCCTCTGAGTCGAAAGCGTGCAGCACAAATACAGAAGTAGGAAACAATAATCTTCTTTCACCGCCTTATCAAATAACTGTACAACTTTTTCATCGTTTACTTGAGTCGCCGGATGGAGAAGACAAGGTGCGTTCTGGACTGTTGCAAAATATTACAAAAGTTTCGTAAATGAAGTTATTTGATATAATCATTGCCACTTTGTTGGTTTTTATGATACGTATAATACGTATAACACTTATTGCTATATTTTAGAGAAGTAAAGGCAGTCGCTTAGTTTTCCTAAGAATACACCAAGGTAGCCATCCCGGGTTGTCCTTGGGCAGATATCTAACAAACCACCTTTGGATTACGAGTCCTACTCTCTACCTGCTGTGCTAATGTGGCGACCTCACCCTTACTAAACTCACGTTAGTTTAAATGATGATCAAAGATGGCTTTAAATACAGATTTTGAAGCAGTTCATAACACTCAGTATCATTTATTCATGGTATATAAATACTAGATGATATTAATACTGCCTTTAAATATATGTTAAGAACGATAGGATATACATTTTCAGTCTTGAAACTTACTTAAGTTCTGCCAGAATGGTTAACACAATAAGATTAACCGATTAGTCCACCATAAGAGTTCATAGTTAATGTGTAAATGACATTAGATACAAAAAACCATGTTAGATTAAGAACAAATATTCCAGATTCTAATCGACATTTTATTATTTTTACAGGACACACAAATAGTGTCTCGACTAGAAGAATTCAACAATATGGCAAATATCAAAAGACGTCTCTCTGGAGCTATTGCTACTTTTATCATTTGTGAAATTATCTATTCTGAAGCACAACCAGGTTGTACCAGTCCAGCAATAAAATGTGGATGTGAGAAAAGAAACAATAAATTCATTATAAACTGCCGTGACAAAAAGCTGACGCAAATCCCTGTATTTACAAACACCAACACAGAGTACGATGAGCTGACATTTAGCACGTCCTACCCTGACACATTAATGTGCTCAGTGTGTAACAGAATCACCTCCATTCCTCCTAAAGCATTTGAACATCTTAGGGTTAAACGAATAGACTTGACCAGGAATGCACTGACTGATATCAGCAATGATTCTTTTGCTGGCGTAGAACCATACCTCCAAGAACTACTTCTTGAAGGTGATAGAACCAATGAACCAAACTATGCTGCCCTGAAAAATCTAACGGGACTTACTACACTGCATCTTGAAAAGTTTCAGCAAAACACATTAAATTCGAACAATATTTTTGGATACCTACAAAATTTAGAATCTCTGAAACTGAAAACATTTAAAAGTTTGTCATTAATAGATAGTGCAGCATTTCAGAATAAAGTGCCAAAGTTGAAAACACTTTGGCTGGAGGATTTACCTCTTGTAACCTATCCTGCAGGAGCAGTATTAAACATACCTTCCCTGCAAACACTGCACTTTATCAATACTCCAGTTAACAAACTGTATTCTCAGTCATTCAAAGACCTGGACAATCTAAAGGTGCTTGATCTATCCCATAATGATATTGATTCTATTGAAAACGATACATTTACAGGTATTACTGACACTTTGCTATTTCTTAACTTGGCAGTCAACAGACTAGGATATAATACTAATGCAAGAGAAAGTTTAATATTCTTGTCCTCAAAGAATTGGATAAATCTTGAGCACCTAAGTTTGGCCTACAACAATCTTAATGCTCTCCCAGAGGGACCATTTAGAACCATGCCCAGCTTGACATATTTAATATTGGAATCCTGTCAGTTGCCTTCCGTATCAAGTGGATTACTTCAAGGATTACAAAATTTGCATACATTGGAGATTTCTCAAAACAAGATCACCGGCATATCTGTTAATGCTTTTGTTCACACTCCTCAGCTTACAGACCTTCGTCTTTATCAACAGCATCAGAAATTCAGCAAAGATATTGCTCTTGATTTTCCTCCAACAGCAGTGGAAAGTATTCGTGTATCTTTAGCTCATCTGAATTTGGACCAGAACCTAGTAAATGTCTCTCAAATCTGGGAAATAATAGAACTCCTTACCAACCTTGAAGAGCTGAAACTACGCAGCACCAATTTAGTCGCAGTTCCAGATTTTGTATTTCGTTACCACACTCAGCTCCAATTCTTAGACCTAAGTGAAAACCAAATCACAACAGTTGATCAGAAGAATTTTCATGGTTTGAAAGACACCCTAACATCTCTCTCACTGGCAAATAACAACCTGACCACTATTGATGAGTGTGTTTTTAATGATTTTTCCAAACTGAGCTATTTATACTTGACTGGGAATATGTGGAACTGTGATTGCCATCTACTCTGGCTCTATGACTGGATTAAAAACAAAATGTTAACTCATCCTTATATAGAATATATAGTGGAATGTGTGTGTCACAGTCCACCTAGACTAAGTGAAAACTACATTCAAGATGTAAACCGGTATGATCTCTCATGCATACCAGTCTATATTCCATATACCTGTCTTGATTATTACATCACACCAACTATCACTACAACTACCTCAACTACAACTTCTAAACCACCTCATATCTTCAGGATATTCATCACTGAGGTAATGATCTTCTCAATAAATGTATTCTGGACGATCGATGACAAGAGTGTTGTCACCGGGTACGTATTAAGTATAGTTGACTTACAGAATACTAGTAGCAGAACCCTGACAAATTTACATAGAGACAATACAATTTTCAAATTTAAAGGCCTAAGGCCACAACGAACATACAACATATGCTTGCAGGTGGAGTTGAACAATATTTTAAATCAGAATCTAATTTCATGTGTCACTCAATCCACCAAGTCTGTTCCAGCATTCGAACTGTTTAAGAAAACCATCAGTGATACATACATAGAAGTCAGATGGAAAGTGTCCGACATGACGGAGATAACAGGCTTCAGATTGTTCGTATTTCCACTCAGTAACGCTAGAGATATGCGTTATGCGACAATTCCAAGAGATGGGTCCTCTTTTCTCTTCAGTAATCTCAGGAGTGGTGAGTCCTATTTAATCTGCTTGAAACTTATAATAAACGGTCAGGTGTATGACAAACAAGAAAAGTGTATAATAGTGCAAGCAAATCAGAGCAACAAAACTGTGCTACGGAGAACGGCTACTAACATCCAATCAATTATATGAATAATAGATAGTTCAGTTGTGGAAATGGTGTTATGGTTTTGTTCACTGTCATTATAGCCACTGTGTTGTACAGCTTAACAAAAATAAAAGGACATCAATTGATGCCTCATTATTTCAATGACAGCAGATCAATCATGCTTCTGAACGGTCAACGGAACGAATATTCGTGGCTACAGTTTTAAGTTAACGTTAATGCAGCTCATGATGCTAAAATGTGGTCCGCTGACCCCACCCCCAAGGAGCCACCGAAATATTAAACCAGGGGACTCAGCAAGTAAAGCTAGCACACCAAAATCCTGACAATAATACGCTGAGATCTATCTGAATTAGACGTTTGTACCAAAGCTGCCAAATAATCAAAAATTGGTTTTGTTGTTCAAAGAACTCGATATTGCGATGTGTATGTAACCTGCATGTGCTGTGTGTTCAGTGCTGAAGGAATTTCATCATGAAGTTGAATATTTTGATAGAGAAGTTATTAGTACAGTTGTTATATATCACTGTGTTTATGTCTAAAAATATTACTCCGAGTTGTGTACAGTGTTCTTTAAGCTTGTATGATGCTGTACAAATTCAAATGGAGACCGCGCCACTTTAATTATTTTTCTGGGAATAAACGGACACATTTTACTATTCAATCAGACAAAACAAGTGGGAAAGGTCAATAAATTCTACTTGAACATTGAATAGAAACCATAGTGTTTGATAAATTGTGCGTGACCTAGTACTAAATGTCATGGTGTTTGATAAATTCTAAATGAACAAGGAGTAAAAGCCGTAGTGTTGGATAAATTCTAATGAAGAAGGAGTAAAAGCCGTGCTGTTTGATAAATTCTAAATGAACAAGGAGTAAATGCCACGGTGTTTAATAAATTCTAATGAGCAAGGAGTAAAGTGCACAACGAGTACAAGCCATGTCTCGTGAAAGTTTGTGAATGACGCTTTTTCAGACTGAATGTGTATATGAAAATATTTCATACGTGCAGCTCGTGTAGCAGGTTTAAATTCAGTGATATTGTGCCTTCATCTCATTCCATCTGCATGAGCGATAAACCACATTATTATTATTATTATTATTATTATTATTATTATTATTATTATTATTATTATTATTATTATTATTATTATTATTATTATTATTATTATTATCTACAAACCTGCATGTAATAATAGCATATTCATCCCACGATATTCCAGCCTTATGCATTTACCAAAACGTTCGGGGTTGTTTAATTATCAGGTCCGAGTCCAAGCTAGGATGAGATTAAGTCAAAACTGTTGCCTAGAGACTGTCATTTTGGCATAACACGCACGACATGCATATCCCACTTAATCAAGCCATTTCCAACCCCGTTTACCAAACTTTTGTTCATTAATAATCAAAGGTATATGTCGACATTTGTATTAATTTTTCCCTCAAAAAGATGAAAAGAGAGACAAAGAAACTATGTACTTTGATTTTTGAAAGAAACCCAGTGAAAAATGAAAGTTGTCAAGACCAAATTTATTATTGTTCTGTGGACATATCCAGGTCCATTAATAATAATAACCACTCTGCTCGCTTACAGGGTGAAATCAACTGCAAACTGCACACTCAGATCTTCCGTCTGATGCGCTGGAGGATCTGGGACTATGCAACATGTTAGGGTGATCAATAGAACAAGCAACAAAGTCACTTGATTTGCCATAGAATGATCAGGGTCTATGTTATTTTCAGTTAGAAAACTTAAACGCGACTATAGACGGTAACCATTTCATCCAATAAATATATGAAAAGATGATTTCTGATAATGAGAGAGTTTATGATTCTTATCAGCCGTTCGATATACCACCATCTGTAGGTTACACTTCTATTAGTAAATTCAAATATTGATACGACCATAGGTAATAAATATGTCCCTCACTCCTGAAAAACTCAGCCAGCTGTTATGCAGTGGCATCATCACCGCTTGTCAGAATGAAAACAAATTAGACAAATCAATAAAGCAGAATCACACAGAGGAATCAAACCCAACTTAACCAAAAAAAAAAAAAAACGGCTTCCAGTCGTCAGGTCGAACCTCGGAGGCACGAGCCGCCGCAGCTAGCCAAACTAGCACCCAGACTCCATTTGAATCCATTAACTGCACTTGCACTAGTGGAGTAGCGGGTTGGTGGAGACATTATGAGTAGTGAAGGGGGGGTACCGTAGTTTCAATGGGAGTTATCATTAAAAACCAGCGTGGGGTACTATAGCGTCAAGATTTTTGGCGTCAAATGGCACAGTTTAAGGAATATAGCGTCAAGGGAAATTTTGTAGTAGCACACCCTGGGCTTGTATAGCGTCAAGAGAAATGGTCCCAGGTGGCATGACATCACGGTACTGAACACTTGGTAACAGTGTAGCAAGGAGCTGACCTAGTTGTCCTAAATACGCTCAGCTAGCACTTCGACTCTAGGGAGGGACCTATAAAATAGAGACATAGAGACCGACATATATTACAATAAAACCTAGAGTTATATATAAAGTATTACATAGACTTGAAATATGTTGATGGTGTTCATAACTTTGTATATTTATAATGATGCTATAAATAGTTTTAATCAAGGAAAAGACTAACACCAAAATGGATGTGACTAAAAGTAACGCTAAAATGAAGAAATTGTCCCAGAACTTAACCGAGACTAAACATGTCCCTGAACATTAATTTACATTGGTTTATACTAAAATTAATACTAAAATTACGACATTGTCCAATACTATAGTGGAAATTTAGAAAATCTGGAACATTAATATTCAAGTGACTGTGACTAAAAGTAATGCTAAACATACGAAATTGTTCCCGAATATGAACAATATGAATATGAACGGAGACTGAACTTATCGCAGTAGATTAAGTTATATCAGGGTTCATGCAGGTCATGGAATCCTGGAAAAAAATTTGGAATTTAAAAAATAAATTTCAAGGGCCTTGAAAAGTTATAGAATTTGTCAAAACCTTGAAAAGTTTTGGAAAAGTCATGGAATTTGTGACAATGGAGTTAAAGATATTGATTACTTTAAATTTTATAGAGCACCGATAACCGATTAAATAAAATGATAAAATTACAATCGATAAATGGTTTCAATTCATATAATAAGAGTAAGTTCTCCTAATGGAAGTATCACATGATTTCAGGTGTAGTTCACTAAATAAAAGAAAAAAACTGGAAAGTAATGTATTTTGTTAATATTGTAAATAGGAACACATACAAAGACTATCAAGAATTGTTTCCTTTTTTCTTTTCAATACAAATTACATTGATCATTGGATTATGACATGAATTACTACATAAAGTCAAAGTGTGCTATCCCATGTAAATTTAATAAGTACATTTTAAATATATTTATTGTTAACTTATTTCTTATTTTAAATTGAAAGATGTTATTCTTTATGTTTATTTAGTTGACAATGCAAGATAGCGAGGTCTTTGATTTTTATGAAATGGCCCTGGAAAAGGTTTGGAAAAGTCATGGAATTTGTTTTTGTTAAGTCTGCAGGAACCCTGTTATATTTGCTTAGTCTAAAAGTAGAACTAAGATTACCAAAATCTCCCAAACCATAGTAGAGACTGAGAAAAACTCTGGAAGATTGTATTCAGATTGCCTTGACTTAAAATATTCCACTAAATTTCAGAAAAAAATAGCGGACTTGAATGGAAACTGGTAACTAGTCAGATGTATTGGTTGTTAGAAATAGTTAAAGACGAAGTGTAGCACTAAATTCTGAAATTGCACCTGGCTTTAGCGGAGACTGAAAATAATCCATAGATAATTTTTTAAAATGTTACCAAGACTTAAAGTAGTACTGAAATTATCTAAACTCATACCGACCTTCGTGGAAACTGAAAAATTGTAAATAAAAATTAAACTAAGCAATAATATTACATCTATGGTAATTAGCATTATGGGACCCTACTTTTTTAAATAGAGCGTCAAATTTTATAGCGTTAATATTAGCATTAACTGACCCTACTTTGTACTATAGAGTCACGATTTATAGCGTTAAATGGCACACCCTGGGACACTAACGGGAAGTTTGTA